>JARQTG010000033.1:0-22234 GCA_030142615.1 Syrista parreyssii
ACTAGTACTAGTACTAATAAGTGAATAATTAGTTCTTATCCTAAAATACGCGAGTGTCAATTATATTCGCGAGTGTCAAACCATCAAGTCATCACAAATGGACTTCCAGTATCAGAGGACCGGACCTGTAAACAACACAAGGAAAATCCAGAGGACGACGAGGATCTTGCGGTGAATATTCTTTTTATGTTCTCTTTTTCTCTTCTACTCGTATAGTTACGCGACCATACTGAAATCCATACGTATACATCAAAAGCTATACGCTCATAGATTCGTACCACATTTTCATCATACACTTTGGAACTATGCCCGTAGTACAAAATAGTCTCATTTGCTACACTATATTGTATATCTGTATATTCATCATCTAAGCAATCCAACTGCAGATTCACTTCACACTAAACATAATAATTTGTACTCTGAATGCATACACGGAGAACATTATTTATTAACTTTTTCTCATGCTTACATTGACACTCAAAATGTAGGCCTGCCTCGGCCAATACTTGTTCGTACGACTATAAAATTTGACAATACGCAAAAAACTCCAGATTAGATATATATATATATATATATATGTGTGTATATATATATAATATTATCAAACGTATCTTCTCCGTACCAACTGTCCATAGAAAGGAATAAAATAGCGTAGAAAATATATACGAGCCCATCGTATTAAAAATAATATCGCTTTTGAAACGATAAAACTTTGGAATTCTTAATTGGCCGTAAACGCGCGCGCGTCTCGTCACTTGGACGCTTTAATTATTCGCAGTAACACACTAACAAATATATTTACAAATTATCTCAAAAATCGAAAAATTATTCTTATCCGTATCGACGCCCACTCAAATCTCCGCGTCGTTTATCATTATCAATCTCGACCATTTATTTTTGGCTGCATCGAAGTGTCGCGCGACGACACGATGATTCTGCAATCTTAACCCTTGGTAATTAATTGCAATTTTTTTTTTCTTATCACACTGAACACGAATAAGGTTCCTTTTTCGTTTTTTTTTTTTCCCTCTTTTTATCCTTGTTCGTTCGCGATATACATTTGTCAACTAAATATGCATGGGAGGACGGGAACACCTAAATGTAAAAAATCAAATTCGGTCCCGCACGTTTGCTCTTTTTTTCTCTCGTCCCTCGATACATTTGCTCACGCTCGATATCCGGTTGTTTGGGTCGTTTCCAAAAAAATGAGTACTTCCTGCACAGGATCCTGACAATTAGATACGACTTGGGTGTCTATTAGATACAATGTGACGCTTGTTTTTTTTTTTTCCTAAGCTTTTTTTTACGTTATGCAAAGTCGTCCAATTCAATCATAAGTCGCAGTTTTCTTATTCGCTGCTTGTTGCCTCTCAAGCCTTTTAAATGGGCACTACAGTAGCTCCCTCTTTTCTCTTCACGTTACATACGAACTAGGTGTTACGTGCTTTTACGGTTCGTACGTCTCTCTTACGATTTCTGTGCTGACTATACAAGAATGTGCATAGTCTCATCTGATGTTAATCAATCTGCATGTCCCTTATTGTTCTGCATAGAAAGGCCGACGTTATTATGCCAAATGTCTGAAAAGTTTTAAGAGCGTGTTGGCACTTTGTCTCGCGGATAAATGAATTTGAGTAAAACTCTTGATTAGCGTTGCTATGCGTACCTGAATGCCAGCCATGAACATACCCAGAAATACAAACGTGAAGCTTTCGTATTGAAGCCAATTTGACACTTTCTCGAGGCAACCCTGCGTAGGTTATAAAGATACAGGATCAGAATAGGATTAGATTGTTAATATGTGATTACGATAGAAAAAGGCCCTGGTTAAAGGGACTAATTAAATGTCTTGACGAAATTTCGACACTTTACCGTCTTGTGTCTGTATCCTTCGTGTCCGTCGAATTCTTCGTATTGACAAGCAGTCTCGTCTTTGGGCACTGGACGAAGCCAAGGTTTCTCATACTGAAAAGAACAGGCGTATTTATCGGATAAAATGAATTGGATGAAAATTAATTGAAAGAGAAATGCGTACTTACATTCTTGTGGAATACTCTCGACACGACGCTCATAGGGCTACCCGTATTTTTGTTCTGTAGACGAAAAGCAAGTTTGGATGAAATTTCGTTACGGCGATAAAAAGTCGAAAAAATGTGTATCTCTGATCGTTGCCAAAAATTACCTCGGAGTTTCGCAAAACGCAACAGGTCAGCGGTACCTGCCTTCGGGTTCCTGAAATTTGAGCGTCCCGCCACCAAGCGGTATTGTTGTAATCGCCATCGCCGTGAATGCCGCAGCAGTTGAACTGAAAGACATGATAATGAGAATGAGGAAGGAAAGTCGCGTGTGAATTGGTAGCAAAGCAAGCGCAGCTCGCTGAATTCTTTTCACGGGATTGTAATTGGATTTGGGACGCACCTTGTATTGCGCAAAGTCTAAACTGTGACTGAACGGTATGTCACTGGTTGGATCGTGTCCGTAATGCTCGGCAAGTCTGTCCTTAAGCCTTCCTTCTAATCCGGATAAGATGCGATACGTCATAAATCCTCCCACGGCGGATGATATCAGTTCCATTATTATCAGAGCAAGCAGCATGCTCATGTACTTGAATTAACGTGGAGATAATTCGATTAGTACAAGTTTTGGGTATACGCGTGTTGTCTGGTATTTTTGGAGGAAACGTAAAAGAAAAGAAAAAAAATTATGAATTACTCACAGTGGCTAAAATGCATTGGCTACCGCGTAACGCCGCTCGACAGCCGAAAAAGCCTACTGTCAGGACTGTACATCCTAATCCAAGCAGACTGTACGCTACCAAATGGATGGTATCGTGCGGCGTTGGAATTGGTACGTAAAGATTGAGCAGGTCGCCTTTGGTCGGTTCGAGCAAAAGGCAGATTCCTGTAACCAGCACTGTACATCCTGCCAACTATCGAGCGGGAACGTGTGATTAAGACTTGGAACGGGTGTTAACGACTGATTGGACAAATATTGTTCGATTACCCATATTAGTAGGTTGAATGTGAACAGAGCCACTTTTAAGTACTTCATACCAAGAAGGGTTGAATTGTCGGCTGCTTTCGTATCTGCGAACAGGCTGTTGGGGGATAATTGTGGTCAAAATTTATTTATTGGGACGACAAAGCTTTTATTCGAGGCAAAATATTAATGGGAGTTTTTGCCGTAGTTAACTCGGTTCTCTGTTTTATTTTTCCCCTTCATAATGTAGGATAAATAACGACTCGATGCACTTGGTGTATTGTTTATGCAATTATTTGAACGGGTTGAAGTATTTTCTCACGCCGCGAAGCTTCGATCGTACGAAGGAGAGCTTATCCGATTAAAACAAACGTGGGACGAATTTTTAGCTGCACTATCGCTAATAGCCATAGAACTCATTAGCTAATTACCGATTACGTAGTTTTGAAAGATTGTCGCTTAATACACGGCAGACAGCATACACGGTATTTTTCACGTAGATATTTCCTTCTTTCTAACAATCATCCTTCGCGACACGAAATATTTATTCTAACCCACTGATCTCTGCGAACGTTAGAGTAATCGTGAAAGATATCCCTTGTTGCGATGCTAGGAAAGAAAATTCTCACCTAAATAAATATTTTCTTCAAATACTATAAACTGCTCGATATAACCTCTGAATATATATATATATATATATATATATATATATATATATATATATATATAACCATATACATCTTCGCAGTAGAGTTGAACAAAAAAAATAACAAAATATTTAATTCAATCGTTAGGGCACTTCTAGTGATACGCCTACCTTCCAGTACGATTAAAGCGAAGCTTTTAGCCGTTCACAGGTGGTTGGCTTTCGTTGTGCAGGACACATGGGTCACGAGAAGCGAACGTCAGAATTTAGGGTTGACGGGGTAAAAGGTCAACTCACCAAGACCGCCCTTGTAAATTGCTCTCGCTCGCTTCTTCTCTATCTCCCTTTCTCTTTCTCACCTTCTGCCGTTTTATCTCTCTTTCTCTCTCTCTCTCTTACTCTAACGGCACTTAAAAATCGCGAGAACCTCGGCTCACTCACATATCGCGAAATTTTTCTCTCCGATAACAAAACTCTTCCAATAACGACCCTGCTTCGCTGTTAAAGCGTAGAGGGAAACTGCGCGGTCCCGGTCTTCTGCACTCTGTACGTGTATACGTATATCTCATGGGGATGATTCGTCTCTCCTCTCTCTCCCTAGATTTTAGCCAGCATCGCGTTTTGCGTTTGCGTCACGCTCCGGTCCAGATGCGGCTGCGTCATCCGAAAGCGGCGCCGACGCTCTATTACCTTCGGCGTATCTTCTCAATTCTCACGCCAGACGTCCCCACCACCTTCGTTACATAGAAACGATCCGCTAATGTTCGCGACGACTCTAAGGTATAAGGCGACCATGCACCGCGATGCAAATTTTAGTTAGTTGAAAGCTTGACAAGGGTCGGCGTTATCGAGATTAATTTGAATATTGGGAAACGAAGGGTTGCTCGCGGATTACATGGATGACGCGTGTTTAATTAAATATAATAAATTTATTATTATGTATCAACAAGTGTTCTCTCTCTCTCTCTTTCTCTCTCTCGCTCTCTTTTTTATACAAGGATCTTCACATTTTCATTCTCTTAAATATTATTTAACCGCAAGTAAAGGGGTAGGTAGGCTATGGTGTAAGGGTCGAGACGATTTTACGTGTAATTATATTGACCCACGAGTCAAACTACGTCATCGACCAGTATCTCGTATCTCGTACATTGTCAAAAATATTGGTATTACGTAAAATTGTTAATTTCCGTGGGAACGTATTGCCTGTTTTTCTTCTCCTGCTGTCCACACCACCCGGTTGTATATTTAAGCATAGTAAAAACTGACGTAATATTATTATATGCGACACGTGCACGAAATGGTTCGTGTATTGCATCGACTTGCGCGCGACGCAATGACAACTATGAAAAATTAAATGCTCAGCCGCGCGACTAGATGATACGATGATTTAACGTTAAGGAAATATATATATATATATATATATATATGTAAATTTATCGTAAAAGTCACACCACGCGGATGACGTTGATTTACGTGCAACAATATGTTATGTCTCGGATATATCTATATCGTTTATATACCATGTAAACGGAAACGAAGAATGTAGAACGAAGCTGTTACAAACGTTTTCTTATACATTCTTCGTTCGATTCACTGCACTCGCGCCGGCCTATGCATCACTCAGGCGATATCCCGGGATGATACTTTTGAAATTACCGCCGAAATCTTTAGCCAGTAACGGTGGACGCTACTGTCCAGCTGCGCAGCATCGCCATAGCTGACAAGAATGTGATTCCTCGGTTCTTTCGTATTGGCCCTGATTTATCTCGTGTGATAATAGGAAACGTTTCGTAGCGTTTAGTCGTCGAATTTTTGATAATTGAAATAATGAAAAGAATTTTTTTTTTTACATTTGACGTCACACGTAGCGTCTTCTCGCGCCTTACCAGGTACGCCCGTTTATACGTGACGCTGTCGAGCAACTAGATTAATATGAGCAAACGTAATGGTATAAATAAAACGTAATAATATAATACAACATTAACACAGCGACGATCATTTACAAGTACTAAATTGTGGCTCGCGTACAATTCACGCCGATTGGCGTCGTTAGAAAATTCTTAAGTCTAGTTATTATTTATTGGACGGCTACGGACGTTGCTGTGTACACGTCCTATTGTCAATTGGTATAACTTTCGTTAGTCGTTACGTCAATTACAAATTCGAGTATTGTTTGACCGTGTTACTTTGACAAATTGAACATGGTCCGTTTGAAAGATCATTTTCTTAGTCCGCGCTATAGTGTTGGTCATTGTTATCGCATATTTTCACATATATTATGTGTGGACGTGTATTTGAATTTCGTGTACGGATAACAGTCACTGTGATAACTGTTAATCTTCACAATTCTTTTAACACGCGTTTCCTATATATTGTCACTATACATACGTATTCGTTGCACGTTAATGGAATCTCTCGTTGGACGTGTTGCAGTTGCACAATAAAAAGACAAAAACGTCATGTAGGATCCAGAATTCCATACGCGTATTCAATTCCATCGTGGCAACAGGCAAAACATGCAAACGCGAATCCCCGGCAGTTGTGAGTCTTCGATTCGTCGACGCGTATAAAATATATATTCGAGGGGTCATCTCTTAATGACTTTCAGTATAAAAAGAGTCCCCTGGATCTGACATTTTCTCTTCCTCGCGTGCTTAGACCCGTGATTCATTTCTCAGCATACTTGGCACGTGGTTCACGACCCGCCGAACTTACGGTAGTTGAACAGTTCGTTACTCCAGCGTACAAGAGAAACACGGGTTCCGTCGAGTCACGAATTCAGAAATTAACGACGTAATTTACTTTACAATTCCGTGGTAGTTTCTACAGGACTCTGATCACCCAGATACGTGAATCCAAGGTGGGAATAGTCTTTCCTCTCTCTGAATGTGACGTTATCATTTGACGGACTCGGACTGAGTAGATCACCGTTATGATTGTAGAGCGGATTCAGGACGGGCGTGTCGTGGTTGTTCAGGGTGTTCGTGTTGGTCGTGTTAACGTTCTTGCGACCCAGGGTTGAACGACGTAGAGAATGGATGCTTGACTCGGCATGATTTCCGGCTATGCTGGAGGCCCGAGCGGTGGTCGCTGCTTCGGAGCTGACTGGACTTTGCTGACCTGATGATGATGAACGAAAAAAAAAGAAATTAATTCCAATCATCATTTTCGGTATTGTCGATGAAGATATTTTTTTTTATCAACACGACTCGTCGGACCTGGGTGAAAATGAAATGTTATCTTTACCCGTACTCCCACCATGATCTTTGGTGATGTAGCTGACGTTATCCAAGCTGAATGCGTGATTCTTATTGCTGAAGTCTAACTGCAGGTCGTTGTAGCTGTCGTTATCGTCGACTGGTACACTCATTTGCAAAACTTGCGTCTCGTACTCTTTCAAGTTTGGCTCCACGTAGACTGGATCGTAACGTGGCACTACGTACATACGTTGCATACGTTCCTTGTACGCTTTGTATCTGTTTGGAGGGATTGCACATAATCATAAATAAAATCATGAAAAGAGCGACTATAGTAAAATATGAGAAAGCACACGAGTATCGTGAAATTGCGGCACGTCGAAGAGTTGCCATTGAAACGTGCTGATGGGTGTGTGCCGGAAGTACGAATTAACGTTAATGAAGTTAATCAAGAGGACGACGAGTTTGCGTGCGCGAAACGCGAATATTCTGGTTGAATTTATATTGCGTATTTACAAGTGAAATTTCGTGTAATAGAAATGCCTACAGCTGTTTTACGTGTCTGTATAAGTTTTTGGGATACGTACCTGGACCAGGAGACGCAGATGTAAATGATTCCAGCTATACCCAGTATCAGTATTACGCAAGCTATGATAATCAAAGCGTAAGGGAAAACCTCGCCGCTGAAAGCCACCGCCGTTTGCGTTCGCACTGGTTCCGGCGTCATTACCGGTGCGTGTATGTCGATCGCGTTGGCTCTCACCAACGTGGACACGTCGAAGGTTATGTTCGACATTGCCTGCTTTTCCAAAATCGCTCTGAAAAGGAAGGCGCGAATGTAAATCACCCTGCCAGGCATCGCGTTCGAGTGTTCGGGTAACGCGGTAGCCGATTGAAAACTCTGCACGATAATGCGACGTTTTACGTTCGTTGGAGACGAGTAGGAACGTGACCCGGTCTACGTCATTGTAAGTGCATACGTATAATGACATGCCTTTGTACGGCATTTAATAGATTACATGGCAATTAAACAGTAATTATGCCGACTCGGACTTCCGGAAGCTTTCTAGTCATTCGGTACAATGGAAATTTAGTGAACGTCTCATTACGTGATCAGTGTATCCAGCAAATGTGAAAAACGTCACAGTCTGTGTGACGCGTATAGAGAATAATACATATAGATATATATGCGTTGGTATATACGTCGATATCGCAGTTTCGAATCGTCAGATAAATTTTATATGTAGTTCGACCTACTTTTGTAATCGTGTACTGTTTCTATCCAGGATAGTTTCCGTATCCGGATCCACTGCGTAAAACCATACGTCCGAATCCTGGGGAAAAGTTTCAACTGTTCCGTTTTTCGTTAGAGTCTTGCGAACGGTGATCCTATCGATCCCGATCAGTAGTCTCGTTTTCTCCTCCATGGTCCGCGCAATCTTCAAAGCCTCCTTTTGCAGGGTATCGGGTGGCGCGTCTTGTATCGCCATAACCAAGAGATTCTCCTCGCCGATTAAATTGAGAATAACCGGTGCCTCGACGGCATTCGAATTGATCGTGGAATTTGGATTGTCACGAACTTGCACGTTAAATTTGAACGGCAGCTCTCGCTTGTCGATGTTATCAAAGGTGGTTGACGTTCTGATGATTCCGGTAAAGCTGTCCATCGTGAAGTAATCCGATCCTTGGCCATCTAGTATCCTGTACTCTAACTTGCCAAACTTTCCGTTATCCTTATCCTGCGCCTTCACCTGAATCACCGTCGAGGCGAACTGTGCAGACTTTGGAATGGATGCGAAGTAACGTCCCTTCGTTAGGCCCTGACTCGATTCCGGAAATATGAATTCCGGTTTATTGTCGTTAACGTCCACAACCTGAATCTTGACCTGAAAAATATGCATAAATTCCAAGATGAATAGGATCAGATTTCTTTCACTCTCGATAACCTGCAAAAATGTAACGCAATCCAATTTAGTATCCTCACCGTTGTCGTGTTCCTGTCGGAGTTCAGGAGTCCGGAAAGCGATTCCAATCTGATCTTTATCTGATAAGATTCCGTGGTTTCATAGTCGAGTGCGCCCTTCTTCAGCCTCAGAGCGCAATTACGTTCCTCCGTGATATTAGCCTCGAAGAGGCCATCTTCGTTGCCGCTATATATCTCGCATTTTAAGGGCGTAGCGTCGTGAGCGTGACTGTTGATGATCGTTAACGTTTTGATAAGAGTGTTATCAGTGGCATCCTCGGGTATCTCGACGTTGTATGAATCTTCCGCGAAACCCAAACCGATCTCCGGTGGGACCGTAGCCACGTGACGAACGTAAATCGGTACGGTCGTCACTGACGACAATTGAGGTTCACCGAGATCATAGGCTCTTACGTCGATCTTTTACGTAAAAAATGGATTTATTATATGAACATTACGTACATAGGTATTTGACGAAATACTTGTCATTAATTAATTGGATCAATTTAGACTCACCTGATACTCCGAGTCCGTCTCTTTGCGCAGATCATCACGAACTCTGAGTATTCCGGTATCCGGATCGATCATGAAGTATTTGCTACCGATACCACGTCCGATGATCTCGTATCGTACCTGGGTATAAATGATAATTTAATTTAGCTCGAACCGAATGAACTAATTGCGCGAAATTTAAATACCTGATTTCCAGGAGCAGTGCCGTCCGAATCGGCAGCTACTAAATTAATTACAGTCGTTCCAATGGGTGCGTCGTCGTCCAATGTGATTGGTCGAGGTACAGCAGTGAACACTGGCGGAATATCATTTACATCCTGACCGAGAAACATTGAATATTCAAAGTATACGCCGGTGAACGCAATTAACGTTATTTAAAAATTAATTAACAATTACCTGAACGTTGATAACGACGCGTGTCGTTGATCCTGGAAGATCGCTAGTGTTTTCCAACGTCCCGACAGTAAGGATATGTTGACTGTCTCTTTCATAATCCAAACCCCTGATGGTCTTAATGATTCCCGTCTTAGGGTCTATAACGAAGAGGTCAGTGTCACCTTGCTTAATCACGTACGTAATCTGCTTCTTCGTATCCGGATCATCGGCCTGAAAGTAATCGCGTTAGCTTTGCATTTTTTTTTTATTTTGGTTTTAGTCTCGGATCCTCTTTGAGGAGACAAAAAAAAAAATTATTTTTTTTTTCTTCACTCGTGCATTCCACGGTTTATAATACATGGCTGCTTTGGCATTTGTTCAGTAGGTCGTAGGAAATTTGATAAAATCGTCAACTGACCGCTACTTGAGTCACAAAATGATCAGGAACATTTTCTTTAACTTTTGCCTCGTACGTGCTCTGATGGAAGACCGGCACTTCGTCTTCCACGTCAATGACTGTGACTGTTACGGTGGCCGTTGCCAATCGTGGATCGGGTGCGCCATCTCTTGCCGTCACGACGAACTTATATTCCTAGGACGATATAAGAAGCATGAAAGGGCTGAGCATCCTCGCTACAGTTTTTACTCGACATATGGCGTTTCTGTAGGACTCACGTGATTCTGTTCGTAATCTAAGGCTAGCTTAGTGAGGACATCTCCAGTTTCTGGATCGACCGTAAACGGAATGTCTTCAGGTGCGAAGTACGTTATTTCCGCATTGATCCCTTCGTCGGCGTCCTCCGCGTGAACGTGACCGATAAGCTTTCTGGCCTCGCCTTCCTTTACGGAAAAGTTATAGGGCAGCCCTTGGAATTCTGGATTTTTGTCATTGATGTCGGTGACTTTAATATTGACAGTGGCCGTGCTGGAGAGGCCGCCGGTATCTTCGGCCTTTATCAGCTGTCGAATGAAAACGGAACTTTATCATGGCTACGCTCGTAGAACGAATCGTCGAGTTCTTTCCGGTATTTAAAAGAAAAAACCGTTTTACGAGTTTTCTTTTGAATGGTACAAAGAACCACTTACCAGCTGATATCGCGTCAGGTCTTCTCTGTCCAACTTCCTTATAACGGTAATGACGCCTGACTTGTCGCCGATTGCAAACTGCCTTAAGTCATTTCCAGATGTGATTGAGTACGACACAGGGTCATTCTCGGGATCAACGGCCTGAAGTCAAATTTTCATGAATGCACTTTCAACCGATCCATACAAAAATATGTAACGACATTGTTCCTTAAATTGACATGTTAATGAAGAACGTAATGAAAAAAATGTCATTTCTATGATCGCCAAAATAATTTCACTTACCGTAATAGTCGCGACGGTCGAGTTGATCGATGCACCCTCGCTTACTTGCACCTCGTACACCGGCTGCTGGAACACGGGACTCCTGGTGTTCGGTCCGGGAATTACGTTTACCTCGACAATCGTTTGAGAATATTTTCCACCATTATCCGTAGCCTGCACCGTTATACTGTACTGCTCGCCGGCATTCAATTTTCCAATGGAATCAATGACGCCGCTTTTAGGATCGATTTTGAATTTTTGTTGTCCATTGTTGGACACGTGGTAAATGCTGTACGTTATCTCTGCATTTTCACCCTCGTCATTATCAGTCGCTTGAACCTGTTTTTTCGAAAGGATACTCGATTATTAGTCCCGCGGAGAAATACATAAATTGAACTTTCGAGGTAAAAATGGCCGTACCTTCAACTCGCTAGAGTAATGTAAACGGTCACGCGATCGGCGTCGGGAATCGAGCGTAAAATGACCGTGGGGAAGTTTCGTGCGAGTCGGAAAGCAAAAGCGCAATGAAAATGAAAGTCTCACCTTAATTACTTCCCTCTTGGTATCGCCGGCTTGCACCGTGATGGGAGCCGTCATTGGCAGCAGCGGTGCATTGTCATTAACGTCATTCAACGTGACGACGAACGACAACGGCGAGGAGGCGGCGACGCCTGTTTTCTCTCGGGCGACAACCTGGAAGCGGAAGCGACCAGGGCTCGGTGGATCCCGGTCTAGATTCTCTTCGTTGACAATGAGAACGCCGGATGAGTCGATAGCGAAGAAATTTGTTGTCAGTTCAAAGGTGTAAGTTGGCTTAGGGTCTTCCGGTCCCTGGAGAAATTTTATAATGAAAATTACAGAAATTATTTATTCGCGAAATTCAAATTATTCTTTACATGGGTTTGGATCTGTGGTGAAATTGTTACGTGAGATTAAAATTTTTTTTTTTTTTCGCAAATTTCTTACCAACAAATCCTGTACCTGTCGTCAACTGGTATAACGTGCTTTTATTGTGAGTGTAAAGCGAAGTTGTCGCAAAAAGTGTATAATGAGGGAAACTGTTATCGCTCACGTAAAAAGACACTCTGGTCTCTTCTGCGTTGTAAAACTTGAAATTCCAGACGGACAATTTAACATTTGTAATTACCCGGTTGTACGGCGATAGACAATTTTTTCTTACTGGACGGCACATCAAGATACACATTGACCCCGTTGACCGAGTTGCGCGACCTCAATTTTTTAATAAAAATGGAAAACTGTATATGGATGCTCTGTTATGAAATTCAGAATGATCGAACGCGATGAAAGCTAATTTTAGTGGATATTGCCGGGCAGTATGTAACTACATATGCTGCACATGTATTAAACACGTACTCGATGTCTCTAACTGGTCCAGAAATGAGATGAAGATTTTTTTTACATATAAAAAAAAATGTTAGAATCATTTATACTTACCAGATCTGCATCCGATACAGTCAATATTATCGGATTTCCGTTTCCATCAATGACTTTAGTCCCAACGGGTGCATTTTCATCGACAAAACCCTCGACAGCTGATGCAGTGATAACAGGTGGATTACTGTCGACCGGTTTAACAGTGATAGTCAATTTAGCAGTGGCCGATCTTCGGGCTTCGGAGACTTCAACTGCCTTTAAAGTAAAAAAAAAGGAAATGAAAAGAAAAAATCAACCCTTAAAAAAAATTCATCCCCTTTCTCTACTTTCAAATTTTATTCCATTCTTATTTTTCATCGATATCATACCTTGATGATGATGTCGAATTTCTTCGTAGCCGTCGTATCCACCGCTTTGATCTGTTTTACGGCACCGGTATTTGGATTGATCTCAAAAAAATCGCGATAATTGGACGGAACTCCGCTCAAAAAGGAATAATGTATCGGTGCATTGATACTATCCATATCCACCGCCTGTATCTTCTCGGGCGATATATTAAGTATGCCCGACAGAACACCGCTAGATACCTAATCATAGACAATGATAAATAAACGTGAAATTTATGCATACAAAAAATTTAGACTGTAGGAAGTTGTAGGTTATTAAAAAAAAAAAAAAAAAAAAAATGACAAACTTTACATTGATTGTCACGATACTTACGGATGCTGAATATTCGGGATTAATGCAGGCTCCGTCAAGTAACATGCATCCCTGATAAATGAATGAGGGATCCTGATCATCGTCATCCCTTATATTAACAGTCAGCGTAGTCGTCGACGTGAATCTCTCGGACACGTTTCTAGCTCGATCCTGGAGGCACGTTAAGGAGAATTTCACATATGTAAAATACCGTTAGATAAATTCAATGATGATGATGCTTCGTAGGGATGCTGTATCATCGAAGTGTATGAAAGTACCGTTAATAGCATAACTGGTCCTGAATGTCTAAGAAGCGTAAAATCTTTGATTGAGATTATATTAACGCGTAACACGTGCATATGTGATTTTTAGTACATACACTATATCGATATCTACCGCAGCATCCGTATGAGATGAATTATATGATAACAATAATGAAACAGTGGGTGCAGGTTGATGTGCGTGCGATTGAGAGATTCTAGAAAATACAGTGATCGACCCTCCCCCCGCGCGCCTCTACCCTTATATATGTAATGAAAAAATATTGTGGCGAGGTAGACGTCCTCTATGGGGTAGCCTCAAGTCCATCTGATCCGATTACATACTAAATCATCTGTCCATCCGTATTGGTAATTCCATGTAATTTCATGGCGGCTGGCGGGTATCAAATTATTAGGTAACTCGGTCATCTGACTTTGATAAGCACTGCACTTTGGTATTGCTAGTCAGTGCATATGATGCAGTTGAATTTTACTTATCCGTTATACCTGTATATATATCCTGTGGATACCTGACACTAGATATTTCATTTTGATCAATTTAATTTTTTTTTTGCACGTAATTAATGCTTTATAGAAATTTCACATGTGGAAATGATTCTTAATAGTAGCCGTTTGGTATGTATGTGTCTGTATGAACGTAAATTGCATATGTGCATCTGACCGGTCGATGCAGTTTATGTATTTGCTTGCGTTAGCTCGTGTAGTCGGTTTTTCGCGTTAGAGCGAACTTTACAAAATTTTTATTATCGTCGTAAAATCGTTATCGATACTTCATTATAATCTCGGGTATCGAAGGATCGAAAATATTTGTTTCTCTGGTCAAACTTCGATACGGACGTAGAGACTGAACAAGTTTCTCGCTAATGGTTATGCACGTGTGCCAACGGTCCTGCCGTATATCAAATGCACTAGGTACACGAATTTTTCGGGATGCAGAAGTTACGCGTGATTCGATACCGAATTACTAAACTTTGCGAAAGCACAGGAAAGGCAGTTCCATAAATTTACGATGGATCGGACAATTCCTACGTCTTATTGGTACTTTTTATCTCAAGTCTTCTGGCAGCGCAGTATTTCCGTAGCCGTGCAAGTCAACAAGGCTATATAGCGTGGACTAATTTTTCGAAAAAAAAATTCAAAATTAACAAACCAGCATTCGTATCGAGGTACATTAATATCGGCGTATGCCATTGTCTGGAATGTGTTAAACGCATTCCAAGAAATCACTCACCATTGAAGGA
This sequence comes from Syrista parreyssii, assembly GCA_030142615.1. Taxonomy (NCBI): domain Eukaryota; kingdom Metazoa; phylum Arthropoda; class Insecta; order Hymenoptera; family Cephidae; genus Syrista; species Syrista parreyssii. The sequence goes on from JARQTG010000033.1 coordinate 14,637, forward strand.
TCTACCGTGGCGCCTTCGATGCTACGGCCGATCGTAAAATCTAATAATAAAAGCCACACCGACAACACTTTCATACCGCGAAAAAGATGCATAGCGAAATTTTTCGTATTTACAGCTACGAAAGTTCGGGTAACAAGTATCCTCGATTGACTATCTTTCACTTTTCTCGATCCGCTCGACTTCCTCTCGCGGGGACGTCGCTGAATTAGCGTGACTGGATTTTTATTAAAAAATTGTCATGACCAATAGGTCATGACGGTATAATAAAATCGATTAACAAATAATTGACTATCTACCTGAATCAAAGTACATGAAAAATAATAGTGACAGAAAAAAAGTATATGCCTTTTCCGTACCACGTATATACAAGCGATTCACGATTGGTTCGAATCTCCCGCGAATCATCTCCTAGCTCCGAGCATGCGATTCGAGTTTGCCGTTGAATCGAGACGCGCAGAACCGTATGTGTTGCCATGGATTATATCGTGAAAGATTTTTTTGCGGCTTGGATACCGGCGACCTTATGTATCTAGAGAAAAATATATAATACGATGTGCACAAGTGCATCCAGGATAATATCGAATCGTGATCATCGATCGACTCTATTTAAATGCGATTATATCGTGTTACACTATTAAATCTCTATTGGCACTGTTCTCCCTGTTTCCGGAAATAACCTCCATCCTTGCCGCACCGCACCTCGCGTAATCTGCATACCCGCGCTTTTTTACCGACTGACGATAAGATCGTTCGCCCCGATCGTGATTGCTGTATAATTTTATACGGCCCACACGGCAACGTCCCGCGAGTCTCTTGCTCTCATTGTTTAAGTGCTGGAACGCAGTCACGCTGGTGTCTATCTAATATTGCGTATAGCACGCGGAAGAGGCTGATCTGTAATCAGTAATCACCGTTTAACGACAAGACGTTCGTTCAAGACATTTGACGTGTCTGACGTCACGGTTCGTTCCCCTTGGCAAGAGTAGGAAAACGGGGTGGGTAGGTGGGGGGGTAAGACGTCTACAGATTTTATATACAAAAAAAATGAATTTCTGAAAAAAAAATTTTTTTTTCCAAAATTACACACGGAATTAGTCACGGCCAAAATTTTTGTCTTAATTTCGAATAACGATGCTCGCCACTATTATTTCTTTTCGTATGTCTTTCACGTGGGTCACTTCGCGAAAAATACCGGAACTTGTGGCTTTTGGTATTGGCTTTTTGTCGTCGTCGTGAAACACGTTAAAGTCGAACGGTGACTAATGCTGCACGGCGACTGTCCTACCTCAACTAACTGCATACGTGTACTGTCGAGACTATCTACCCACTGTGCATAACCCTATTCGCCGATACCTACATACGTTGCAATTTTCTTTGTCCGTTTCGCATTGCCATCGTAGGCATACATTATACAGGCGTAATCAACGTTGAAACGGTAGTCGCTAACTTTTGAAATATCGTAAAGGCAACTGTGGAACTTGGGACGCGTCAGTCGTAGGCGAACGTAATTTTTTAACAGTCAAAGTCATACACGTCGAGTAACGTCTGTCAACGTGTATCCATACGTACATACGTAGCGCTAGTGGTAAATCGACTGGTGGAAATCTGTAGCGAGGCGTATAGTGGCGCCGATGCAACACGTGAGCAGTATTGAAAATAAAAAGTATCGCACGAAACATTCGCAGGGGATGCACCTGCGTCTGACTAATAGCCATAATAGTAAATAACCCTGCGATACGTTGGGATTCGATATGCAAATTGCGAATATCGTCTGCATATCTGCGTCTTGGCGCGGTGACTCACTTGAGAATCCTGGCCTCTTCCTACGACCCACGCGATTGACCAACGTTCGTTCCTCGTCGACGTCATCACGGATGCCATTAAAATTAACGCCGTCCATCGGTTGGATTTTTTTATGACGCGATTCATCGAACCGATTTTGATTGGTAAAAAAAATATATCGTGTAATTTTTTTTTTAATTAATTTCATTTTAATCCATGGTGAAATTGAAGCATCGCGGGACGGTTGGGTTTCGTGGTGATGATGGGGATTCGGCGAAGGGGATCTCGAAGGGGTTTCTTACCGATGCGAGAATCGTCACCAGGTAACGCTGGGTCTTTTCATAATCCAGGGTACGATTCACGGTAACCTGGCCCTGATGTGGCAGGTTGATGCTGAAGTAACCGTATCCATCGGCGGTTGTAATTCGATCCCGACCGACGCCATCATTGTTGCCAATCCCTTTGCCATCGCCTGGCGCTATCGAGTATTCCACAAGTCCATTGACTCCAGCATCCGCGTCGACGGCCACGATGTTCTTGAAGATAGTCGAGCCGACCGGTGTGAGCTGTGGAGGGGGACAAACGATTTTATTTCGCGAAAGATGCCAGCTTGCATAACGAATTTTATCTGGTTGAAGTGGATATGAGTTATCATGCGAAACTGACCAAAGCTCACGTATGTTATGTTCTGTATGATAGAGTTACACGTGTGTACAGACGGAATGAATGTAGATTGAAATCTTAAATGTGACTTTATTTTGAATCGAATTATTGTATTTCGTCGGAATCAAAAGATCGCCGCCAACTAGGGACTGGCGCTGCCGTCGAGACGACGTCTGAGCTACGTTTGATCTGTTCGCCGGGAGAATATTAATTGGTGATTTAAATTTTAAAGCGATTCGGTAACGGCTGCTTGGAATTTTTGGATTTTAAATATCAACATCTTTCGGATGGAAGTGAACGTCGGTGAGAAAAAAATTAAGTTTGTGAGGAGAAATTTTTATGACATTTTTTTTTTTTCGGAAAAATTATTCCGTCTTCTCGTACGGAACGGTTGGTTTATTTCGTGAGCGACTATCGACGCTTCGATGGTGGATTTAAGTGGGTTTAACGGCGTTTGGGCAGATTTAAAAACGTCGTCAGAATGCGTTTCAGGTTTTTAGGGTGAAACTCACAGTCACGCGTATCTAGGTAGGCGCGCTGAGAATATTAATTGACGTTGATTCAGATGCGTTCGCATCTGACTGAATCTGAATGTTAATAAACGTATGCACTTTGCCATATAGGAAATATCGATTTACATCGTGGCTGATTGTCGATACTTATAAGTCGATGATCTTAGAGCCTCGTGTAAAAAGGTCTTAATTGACAGTTTATAGGCAAACCTTAACTCAGTGTACACGAGGAGGCTCGGAGTTTTGCGAATTGCAATTTTCACCGGAGGTTTTGTCCCTATTTGTTACGTGACTTTGATATTGAATTCTCTATAGAAAATAATCTCCCCCAAGACTCACCTCCGGCACAGTAGTTTCGTATGGCGTATTAATGAATATCGGTGCGTTATCATTGATATCGGATACCCTTACAATCACCGGGATGTTCCTCTTCTTGTTTGAAGATTTGATCGTGCACGTGAGCTGCGAAAGAAAAAGAAAGGAAGATTCACATAAAACGAAAAAAAAAAAATTTAGTCATACTTTTTGTTGGGGTTGTAAAAAAATTTTTTTTTCAATTACCAATCGTGACGTCATTGAAAGATCGTACCGCATTAGTATTTACGTAATCGTGTAACTGCATCCGACATTGTCTTGCGTCATGAGTGCTCTAGACCTTTCACATTCCGAGTGAGAGTGCGTAATAAAGTGCATATAAAAAAGTGTGCATGCACCTGGAATGCACATCGATTCGACTATTTACGATGATGCCAGAGGATGACTTAACGTGATTGCAAATTTTATTTGCACGCAGTCGATAGAGAAAACGAGTATTCGCCATTCGTATCATCGTGGGAATATTTATGACGTTGATGCGAATTTAAAAAAAAAAAAAAATTTTTGCAACGTTAGCCATGAAATTTGCACTTTGTGGTGCACTCGGGTGTGCGGGGGTTCGATGTAAGACTGGGTGCAATTGCACTTTCTTTATGGAGTTGACCACTTCCTGCACCAGTGCAGCGTGCAGTAATCCTATAGGCTGGTGTCTATAGTCTCGGTGTCTTATAAATATTTAATGCGAATTCAATGCATTGATTTTCTGTTGTTGCAAAAAAATATATTATTTTCCGATTAGCTCGAGCATTTATTTACGTGCATTGCATACGGATAGAAATTGAATACTTGAATATTTGATGAGACTGCGAAAGGCCTGTAATGAAATAAAAATAGTATAGAAAAATTTAGTGATTTATTTCGAATCAATTTCTTTTTTTTTATTTTTATTACAAAACAACGAAATTTCGGAGAAAGTTAATCGCGTCTATGGATGACTGGTCTCTCCTTCCTTACGTGCCGTCGCAATTTTGCGGTTTATATCGTTTCTCGTGCAGTTGGGTACAAAGAAGGAAACATTAGACTTTACCGCGAAATTATTTTAAGTGGATATATATATATATATATATCAAATGTATGTATATCAAATATCATGCTACGATCTCGCGATTATGACGAAAGCAGCAATCGCATAGTAGGCGTTGCTGTTGATTTTAACTTGACGGCAGAGAGCCAGCGCGCGTTTCCTTGACTTTTAATGGCGGCAGTTCTTCCAAGACCGAGCTGTGCAAGGAGTCCGATTTTTAATCGACTCGAGGCAAACGCGGACTCCCAGGTTATCCACGTGTCCGTCAGAGTCATAACTCCGGGTGCGGTTTTAACGGAGAAAGCAGCTCGAACGATATTTCACGGTTCGACGACAACGTATTTAGCACCAAATGACAAAAACGACAATTAGACATACTTTCTCGGATTATAATAGCAAAATGAATTTCAGACAAAAAAAAAGATTTGATTACACGAAATAAATTAATGAAATTTTTTCTATACCTATAGACATCTCTACATCGATGTGTATTTCATTGACTGGTCTGTTCCTTATAATTTTTTGTATACAAAAATATATTTCTTGTCTCCTCGCGATATAACAATTTCTTACCTGAAATATAATGTGGGACAGATTCGCGTCGTCCCTATCGAGTGGCTCTAAGAGTTTGAGCTTCTTTCCTTCGAGGGTGAAGATCGGTTTTCTCCCAGAAAAAATCAATTCCAAAGTTGTCTCGTTGAACGGATCTCCCGAGACCGGAAGTTCACTTGGCACGGTCTTCTGATCGACGGCTGAAAATAAAGTGCTTAAGGAGACTGTTTTCGCGAAGAGAATCCAGGATGATTTTAATCGAGAAAGAAAATTTCGTATTACGTCAATACCAATGTTATCAGCCAACAAGCATAGTGAGACGCGATAACACGTGTGTAATCGATGAAAAAAAAAAAAAAAAATTGTCCATCATAAAAAAATCTATGTACAAATTTTTTGTCAATCTTCAATTCGACACTCACATCGAACGTGTACTTAAACACGCGTGTTACTTTTAATTATTTAATATGACCGTCACGCCGTACATATTACTACGTCTTACCATACGTTACACCCGCTAATTACGATACTTAAATTTAACAAGCACCTTCGCGTAATGAAGCATCACACCATGTTACGCGTCGTTAGAAAGCTGCACAGCAGTGCAGCCTTAAAGCTGCGCACCGGGTCAATGCGAATCGTGCATTACATACACGTCAGTCATTAAATACTTTTGTTGAAATTATTATCAGTAGGATAAGAATGTACAGTAATATATATTATGGTGCAATGTAAGGTTTATCATGATATACATATATATATATAAATATATATATATATATATTTTTTTTATTAGTGCTCGACATATATCGAGTATATTGAAACAAGTTGAGGTATACAAAAAATGAGAACGTGAGTAACGTCCTGCCAATGGAGATCTTTCGCATCGATGAACTTCCACGACTCGAGATCGATCAAACGTAATCAATCGTGGGTTATCGATTTTGGTTGATCAATTTTTTTTTTTTTAATATGTAACAAAATGCACAACTTACCATCCCCTTTGCTTTCTTCGATATCGACGATGATGTTCGATTGGCCAGTCTCGACCTCGCATAGACCTTAAACAAACGAATGGGATTTGGGAAAATGTCACGTGGTCATCGACAAATGTTATTCGTGGTGCATTCGTGATATGCGAATCAAACCGTGTTTTCATGGTCATGCGATAACGTTACGCTAGAACGACTTCCGTTGCAATAGGCGCCTTCGTAAATATCTATAATAACGTTTCGAGCTATCTATATTGTGCAGCTGCACTTGGTGAAGGTGCATCTGAATACGTTCACTGCACGAAGTAGGTAAAGTATAAGTGGAAATGTCATCCGAGTGCAAGTTGCATCGAGAGATTGAGGAGCGGTGCATCCTCATTTTCTTGATGCCGTTAAAATGGGGACGTTAACCTTTGTGCTTAAGATCAGAGCTAAGTGCACCGGTGGGATGTGATTGATTGTGATTTCATGAGATTTCGTTGGTTTAATCGATTTTATCATTTTCTTTGCCTACCAATGCCAGTTTTGATTTTTTTTTTTTTTTTCTTCAAAAACATTTGATTTATGGAAACTATTCTCTCGTATTCGTATTCATAGCTACGTAGTGTCTACTGTACTCGGTAACTTTTCTTAAGATAGGTATACCTATATACCTTGTCGAAATCGCCAGTTATGGACGCGCCTTAATGCACGCTCCGCGCAGGTTGCACTTTCCAGGTGAAACACAAGAAAAATTTAAATAACTCGGACAGGTTCGTGATAGCGCACTACCCTATTAAAATAGAAAAAAAAAGCCCGCAGTCCTAAATAAACCGCGTTCGAACCTATTAAAAATGTATAACCACGTTTTTCCCATATCACAACTGTATCTTATCACCTCCAAACAGAAAATAATCTTAGTTCCCTTAATTCTCTCTCAGCGAGTAAGCAATCGCGTGTAAAAGTAAATGCTATAAAATTTCCTGCGCTATTCCCACGTTACTCGGTAGCCACATATGTGCAATATGATTTCACACATGACCCCCCCCCCCCCCTCTCGGCCCCTCTACGCCCAAAACGCAACGCATTATAATTACGTAAAGAGCAAATATTCCCGACGAGATTGAAGAAAAACGTATATTTTTAAAATTGAATAGAAAAAATTCTTTTTTTTTTTAATTTCCAACTAGTCACGATGCAACGAAAATGCATACGATGCACTTTAGCCTCAGGAAGCTTAGAGCCTCGCGCTGATTCGCTTGTTTATGCTCGATCCTGACAATAAACCAATGTGTCCCATTGGTACTGGACGTAAGTAATTGGCAATCAAGATTAGATTTATGCGTATGGGAAATACGATAGACCGCGACTAGTTGTCGTTATCTATAAATGGTGTTACCTGCGAATTGCATACGTAATTATATGCGGGCGTCACGCGAATTCTCGAAGGCATATAAATCTGACGCTCGCGCGCGTTGATGATTGCTAAATTTTCGCCTATATGGATTACAATGGCGTCTTACTTACCGGCTTTGGATACGACGAGTTGCGGAAGCAGAGACACGCTTAGAATATACAACCACCAGATCGTAATCCGAGCCTGAAACAAAGTATAACACGGGAATATGTATTGTTTGCGTGAAACGTGCGAATTTAATAATGTACGAAATATCATACATTTATTGAGGTTGACAGTCGTGTTGTTTTGTATACATGTTT
>JARQTG010000033.1:22334-43985 GCA_030142615.1 Syrista parreyssii
TATATATATGCATATGTGAAATGCTTAATGTTACCTGGAACAAAAGCTAATGAATACATTTTGACCTGCAAGCAGATTATAAATTGCAGATGATCAATCAGGATCGATGATAACACGATACGTGATAACGATATTTTCCATAAGATTGATTTTGATAATTAACAATGATAACATTTGTGTGTCGATAAAATGAGAATAAGAAAAACATAAAATTTATATAAATACTTAATCATTCCATTTGTCATATGATCGATTCACGTCAATTGATCGTATCGATTGAATACGCCTGTAGTTAATGTCATCTGAGACCACGTGGTTATTAATAATTTTTTGGACAATATTAACTATCATTGTCCAATTCTACTTTTAACGACACACGTAAGTCCGCATAGGCACATGTGTAGCATGCACGCGTGAGACGCACGTACTTAAAGGTGCATACCATAGGTAATGCGATCTACTTTCCAGAACACGTTAACGTACGCCGCCGATATTTATGTCGGTTGGTCTTAAAGCTATAAGGTTATAAAGGTGGTATCGTGTAATTTATGATATCGCTTTCCCCATAGAGGATCACGCCATGGGGCGAGCGTGCTTCAAGTTCTGGTAAGTTTTGCATCTGCGGCTGAATAGCCCAGTCGAGTTATAATCGATAATCGTAAGCGCAGTGAAAGTCGCTGAAACATATGAATCGAATCGCATTCAAATTTAATACGACAATTAATTATGTGACGCTTACACGTCGAGGTTCAAATATTCATTCGTGACACGTTATATGCGTATGAGCAGCCGGCTAGAAAATTGAAAATTGTGAAACTCAGAGAGAAAATAGCAAGTAGATGGGTAGATAGACGGGCAGCTATTGATAGGTTATGTTTGTGATTTTGCGAAAGCGTTAAAACGTATAGCAAGTAGCTACTAGCTACTGGTATTACATACGTGGGTATGTATGGTGAGTTGGGAAGAAAGTAGATATTTTTTTTGGTTGGAATTACCATAAAGTCCTATACGCGAGATGTAAGAAGTTAGGTGTAATGTATGACGGTATGTCTTATGGGGTATGAATGTAGTGACTTATGGGGTCGATTGGTGACGTTACCGTGAAATTGTATGAAAAAAATTGTACGGGATCAATGGGCAACACCTGGACTTGGATCGTGACTAAAAATCCGTGGAATAAGCGCGTAAGGTAACGAGGCTGTGGCTTGAGAGAAAAAAGCACCGGATGAGGATAGACAATGTTATCACGTCTGTGTAATCTTCGGCTGTTGCCCTGGGGACCTTTCTCACCTGGACACGGAGGTTCTCATCGGGGCACAATAGGAAGTAATTGATAATAGAGTCCGCGTTACGGATTCTCAACCCTTTTTATTCTCACAGATAAATTTTTGTCTCATTCAAAATCTCGCGAGTTTCCAGGCAACAGGGATAATGTGATATGATAATGTAAATTCGCGTGGAACGCGAAAGCTAATAGGCGACAGATTGAATTTTGCAATAAGCGAGAATACGATTGACGGTATTGACAGTGGTGATAATTACGATCGTCGATGTCGATAATCGATCGGAAATCAAATTCTGACGATTATAGCAAGTGAGATCGATAACGATGCGCTATTGATTGAGTCAGCGAAACTTCCAGCTGTTGAACGTTCACGCCATATCGGCACTCGGATCGCGTTACGTTCGTAATGCACTTTACCCACGCACGGCGATCGCTCGTATATATTTTTCAAACGAGCGTTAACGCTCTTCTTATTACACGTCGATTACGTCACAATTGCGTCGCCATAACGGAACCTGCTCCAGTTGCGAACTAGTCTACCATAACGTGATAGCGTATTGCTGTTTCCATTGATATACCTGGTGTGTGATATTTCAGTAATTTTACCTATATAGATATAGTTCGCCTAGTACCAAAACATTGGACGCCATTATGGTGCCGTATCGGATGTCAAGTAATATGGTTGACTTTCGATGCGTGCGCATGCGTAAGAGGGAATAGAGCGCAGTATCGAGCGCGTGGAATGTTGATCGTAAATCGAAGCTTTCGGTATGCGCTTAGAACAATGGGTCATCCATTTCTCGAATAATTGACTCGATAAGTTTCTTCAAAAAGTTGCATGAAATTTATTGCTTTTCGTTGCGTGTAGCGAGAGGAAAAAAATTTTGGCCTACTTCGGACACTGATCGTTGATCGTACAGATAGCGTAGGGTACGACGTGACGGTGCAGTAGGTATTTGTGGTATGCATAGTCAAGAATGAAATGCTAAATTTCCTATTGCCAGCCTAAGCCTTTCTAAGTCTATCATTAGAGACAATCCGTTGAGATAGAAGAATTGTCGGATTTTTACGTGAAAGTCTCTCGTAGAACCTCGAGGACTGTCTTAGAACGTGAGCCAAGGTTTGAATATAGCGAAGAGATAAGTTACGGGTCAGGTCACGCGAGTCTAGAAGAAAGTTTGCAGCTGCCTCAGGAGTCTATTCGAGTCGATCCTTGTAATATTTATTTTACTATGGTCGGCATGACGTCAGATCGGATACCACGATTACGTGTAATTGGTACGTTGTAATCTGGTGAGATGAAAATTATTTTTTTTGTATAAAAAAAAAATATACATTAACGCTGATTTGTATTTTGTATCGGGATTCGTAAATATTTTGTCTTTCGCTGGAAATTGATTTTTTTTCCGACGACACATCGATTGTGGTTAATTGACTTTGTCGATTGTCAATACGGAAATTATGCTTGGCTGTGTACAGTCTGATGTAAAAGGATGTATAAAAGTGTGACGGGGGATGAACGAAATGAATATTTGAATTCATTATCTTCTTGCCGGAAATAACAAAGCAAAGACAACCGGATTCGGTAGCTCAAGATATTGATCTTTGCTCTCTTCCTGTTGCGACTCCTAATGAAGGCGCGCGACATGCAACCTTCGTGCGAAATTCACAAAGTTCACAATCAAGCCGGGTGTGTTCGCCTTGTTGCACGTGGGCGTCGCGACGCCGAGTTACTGCCCTTCCTCGAGACTTTCTACGCAGGCTGGGCGACACATCCACGAAGATTTTCCAGCAGAAGGCAGAGGGCTCGAGGCGCTGCTTGACGCATTCAATGGCGTCTTTGGATTTATTGATTCTCTTGGTTTTATCGTCGCTGAGTGCACGTGACATGACCTCCGCGAGTTGTTCAGCAACCACGTGATAAGCGTGGGTCGAAAAAGCATTGAATTACGGCCATTGGCAATTTTACGTATATCTACGAGCTTTCAGCTCGTCTGAAAATCCGTCATTCATACGGATGCTGGGAAATGGACCAGAATGAGATTCAATGCTTTTTCACAAATTATACATTTCCTCAATGCTTATATACACATATACACCTGCACATAATACAGATACTAAATATCAAGTTTCATCGGACGATTCTGAAAAAGTGCATTTCTTATTTATTATGCAACTAAATTCAATTTAATGGAAACGTCAAAAACCCACGTTTCTCGTTATCCAATCATCACGTGCATCTGGGTGCATCGGAAATGCAAGTTCCCCAGGACATTCGTACGTAACGCACGGCTCGTAGGTTATTCAAGATTGCGCGCTGGTTAACTAAGGTCTGAACGGACGAATTATCGCGAATGCACCATACGGATTCACAGGAACGCTAACGAAGCAGCTGCCTGAGACTTCGACAATGTGAAATTACATGACTTAACATAATCTACCTTATTAATCTGAAAAGTCGTAGCATCTCACCCGACGCCTTATCTAAGTCGGAAGTAGAACATTCCTGCTGCCAGTGGCTAAGCGGAACGTTGGAAACGGAGCGGAAACCACCGTCAGACATAAGACCAATTCCTGGGACCCAAGGCCCAGTTTAAACCGACTTGGTCCCACGACCCTGTAAAAGCCGGTCTTTGGTGTCCAGCAATTATGCAACATTGTACAGGGGCTCGTTCGGCCAAGTGCAATGCGTTGTTAGTTTTACGAGGCAGCCATTCCACACTAGCCACAACCATACGAAGCACGACCCTTCCATATGTACACCAACCAAGTGTTCAGGTATGACGGCACCTGTAAATACGACTATGTAACACATTGCCAACGGCCTGCATAATATACATATGGTGTACACCATGCGTGATAGATATAGAAGCACCTGTGCTTGACGCTCGTATGGCATCTCTATATGTTGCCACATAGGAAATCATCCATTTGCTTATCACCAGCCTGCATCCCTAAATAACACAAGTAACACATAACTACCGTAGAACCAGTTGAACGCAAGGGGGATGATTATAAATCATAGAAAATCGCCGACACGACTTGCAAATGTATCAGGATGCTGGATGCACGTATGAAAAAAAAAGTAATTTGTTTTTTTTCGAGTTTTAATATCCAATTTTTTTTTCTTTCTCTCCCTCTACCCCTCAATCAACAAATCACGCGCGAGTTGTCAGCCTGTTGGATAATCACAACAATTTTCATGCCTCCGGACATGTGCTGATCCTGACCTCGTCTAACCGATCGTATCGAAACTCCTCGCGCCCTCCAGTCATTCTCGTTCCGGATATTCCTGTTTGGAATTTGTTGATATAGGATATATTACCCGAGATCAGGGTGGAAGTCCCTTGCCGATTATTTATTGCTCATTATAATGCAGGTACTTTGCCGAGGTGCGCCACCCGTGGAATCGGCAGCGCGATCAAGATGTCGATAAGATCGCACAGCCACCGCCTACGATTTATTAAGTCCTGCCTCGTTGCTCTCGTGTCTCGTTTAGTCCTTAAGGATATATATATATATATATAGTATAAGAAACTATACAGCGAACCTAACCAAACCCAGTAAGGACCTATCAAGTGTACCTTAAAGCCGTATAAGTTTCTAATCGGCCATTCCTTAATTATCAATTTAAAATTAATTAGCGTATTTAATTTTACAGAGAGCTCATTTGTCGACCATTGGTTAATTACCATACGTTAATCATTTCGTACGATCCCACGTACGTGCAGGTTATATGGGAGTAAAAGTTTTAAGCAGGCGAGTGACGTCACAATATATTTCTAAATCCGTAAAAAGTAGGTCGCTCGCTTCTCCCCATTGAAACAGTTAACGAGCCTACGTATCTCGGTAATTTGAAATTACATAATCCAATCAGACGATATGCGTTTCCCGTACTATAAGAATACTCAGACTCTACCGTTGAACAGTGGGTACTACGTATGCACGTACATACGTAGACCCCAGAGTACAAGATAATTGGGCTACGCGTTACGCTAATTAGATCTCTTCGAATACCGCACGACATGTACGAGAGTTTTAATGCAGTTGCGTAACACTGCAAATTGAAAATGCATCAAGTGAGCAGTGCAGTATGTGATTTTCAGAAATTTGCATAAGTTACACAGGTAATCAGCAATTCAGAGCTCAACGCCTGTTACGTAACTTCAGTTCCTGTAACGTTAAGCGATATGTCTGAAACAAGATTCGATTAGGCGTCGCCCTTAAATCGTCGTTTTACTTAAGTTGACAGTGAATAAAAGAAAAAAAAAAAAATTTTTTTTTTATCCGATTAAGTGTTGCAGTCTGATCAGGAAATGAATTGATACCATTTATTATGCAGCGGAGCCAATCATCCTCTTACTAATCTGTATCCATGACCAATGCAATGATTTGCTTGAAGCATTTGTTTTTTTCTTTTTCTTTCTTTCTTAACTATCCCGATAGGTATTACTGACGTAATGAAGAAATTATGCTGGCTAATGGGAAAACTGGTGGATCGTTGGGTCGTGCGTTTTTGTTTTAGTGATAACGGAAGGTTTGCGCAGTGTAGCGTGGAGACGAACAGGAGCGCCAACGTTTGAAAGCTTAAGGAACTTATGACGGGGCATGTATAGTTTATGAGTTTAACAACTGAATCTGAATGTGATTTACAGGACGAGCTCGGGTTGGCTGACTCGTAGTATGAGGTTGTTGGTGCATAGTATAAAGGCGCATCCGCATGTTTGGCGTGCAGTCGGATTGCATGGCTGATCGCAGTAACACCAACGTCAACGAAGCGTCAGTCCAAAGCATCGAGCGACTAACGCGTTGCTTCCGTGAGTTTACATGGAGCGATACCTCGGTGTACCGAGCGAACCTTAAAATGCCTTAAGGCGTTTTCGTTAGGATGAGAATCCATGGAATAGAAAAAAAAAGTCTTACGGTAGAATTTTATTATCCGAGGATTCGTGAAGATCGGACGTAGTCGCTATTGCTTTGGGATTGTAGGCCAAGTGTCAAATCTTATCGAATACACCGTATCGGATAAAAGATATTTGACAGGGGTTAATAAGAGTAAAGAGTATTTGTCAGATTATTTTTTTGGAAAATTATTACCCACAAATCTCTGGTCTACTCGATCTCAACTTTTTTTTTTTGGAAATTCCTTATATCGTCCATTACGACGAAGGGTGAGCTTGTGCTTGTATTATACTTGCTTGATTTTTTTTTTCGTAAAAAAAGTGCACTCGACTAAGGTCAAGTGGAAAATGCATCTCGTGCAAGCATCCGAACAATAAAGATCAAGAATGCACATTCCTCGGTGTATGAGCCATGAAATATATTTACTCCATATCATACGTGTTTATATGATCCTCGACATAGCTGTTCTAATAATGTAATAGCTGGTCTTCTATCTTCACATGGAATACGTGCTTAAGGTTTCTCCACTAGTGCGCAAAGAACAAGAAACTAATGGAATCCCGTATACGGCACTTTGAATTCCGTTACAAATACATGAACAAGTAGGAGGCGGAACTGTCCTCGCATATAATTGAAAACTGCATCGTCCATACGCACGTATTATACAAATTGCATACTGCCAATGACAATGCGTGGTATAACAGTAGATTCCCATACGGTGTACAAGGTAAAGGTTCGTGGCTGCATAATATTAATCTTAGGCGTATCGACTTTAATTAGCAATCTCTTGGCTGCATAGCCATAACAAATAACAGGACGTTAATCAACTTCTCCAAGATTCAGCATACGCGTTGGCATAACGTTGGCATAGGGCAACAACGTATTTCCCGTTCGGACTATGACGTCATAGGTGTAATGGAACGCTGTCCATTTACAAGTGAATAAAGAGCGACGGCGTGAGAGTTATTATAAAATATAATTATATTAAAGTAAAAAGAAATTTAATTAACGCAATTTCCAAAGAATATTATTACCGCGTTAGTTAATTAAATTCAGTGCGATTACGGATGCTGGAAGATTCTGTAACTTCAAAGCTAATCGCGTGGTTTCCGTTGGCGAATTACGTAACGATAATACACGCGCGCCTACGTATGTTATTACGCACCCGATTCACGGACTCGTTCAAAGTCCCTAACAAACGCAAACTCCCATAATTTTCTAACCGTAAGCGGAATTCGTTCGAGCGAACGAGTAAGGCGGCTGATTGTTATTTAAGAATTGCGAGATATTAAGAGATAATTGGTCACTCGATCTGTCAGTCTAACGAGGGATCCTTGGGTCCCTCGTTAAAATACGCAAGAACACTTTCTGATCGCAGCGGGGTGAAATTGCGCAATGTCATCACGTACACCTACGAAGTTCTGCGAACGTTAACGTGGCCGGTATTGGCTCAATGGGCTACGACGCAAATAAAAATCAGCACGTAGCTACGATAATGAATGTCGTTTAGTCGTGAATTGAAAACGTGAAGAAAAAATTTGTTTGATCTAACTCGAATTTCTTTTTGATTTATATTCACAGCGAAAAAAAATATCTGTTACAAATTTTATTCTAATCGACGTCTACTTGATTGACATCGTCGACCGTTGTGAATTTCGGTCAAATTTTACGACGTCTTGCATTACTCGTATGACGTCAGTGTTTCAAGCGATAGGATAGTATGGGAGTGAAATACAGATGCGTCTACGTAGAAGAATTCGTGGTTATGAAAAAATATTTTCAAAATTTAACAACCAATATTTTATCTAATAACGCTACCGCGAATCGGTAAGAAGCCAAGATTCCCTTGGGAAAGTGCATTGACGTTAATCACTATCAGAAGTAGCTGTTGTCTCTCTACGGAGAAATAGATCAGACAGTAAATCGAATTGCTCGATGGTCCATGAAGAACGTCTATCAGCCTGGCTAATACCCGTTAGGCATTGTCCAATTTACAACGTCATACCTAGGATATGCCTATTGTGCTTGGAGGATGTAGGAAGGAAAAAAGTGGCTGACGAAGAATTCACCAAAATGATTTCTCGTTCATTGCCGACTACGTAATATACATGTATTGTCGATAAAAGAGCTGAGTCTATCGAAAAAAAAATATATATATAAAATAGCGAAAGCGAGTATACCTGCTCTGTATGATCAACGATGCTCCAATATTCGAAAGTGCTGATCGAGATTCTGTGGGAATTTTTTTCTATGGGAAAAAAAATATGAATGCTGCTCGTACCAAGAGAGCACATTAATTAGTCCGTGTTAATTAATTTTTACGTACTCCTATGCGTGTCTTATTAAAAAAAAAAAAAACGTAAAATTACGTTATTTATAAAATTTATCAGTATCGTTGTTATGGATATGAATGAATGATTCCTGAAAATGATTATAGCCTTGGGTTATACCATGGCAATTATCGTAATACCCTGTTACAATTGCATGCGCGTACATTAACCGTGTTTGGCATGTATTACATATGTGGATATGTGACTATGTATATTAGTTACGCTGCTAGGGGTTAGAGAGTCACTAGGTCACTTACACGGGCTGTAACGTATATTGGTATATGCATATATGTAATGACGTATACATTGTATACACATATGTTTCTATCATACGTGTTCACCAAAGCGTGTCTGGGACTTAGCGGGAGTTCTTTCATGCGTGTGCACCATAGTGTCATACAATGATGCATACACGGGATGCATCTATCCGTAATGGCACACATGTCTGTATGCATATGTCAAAGCTCTCATATGAAATTGATGCTTAAAGGAATATTGCTTGTCTAGTATTTCTATATGTCTTTCTGGTTGCGTATGCTATATGTTATACTTACGTATGACAGCAGCTACATGGGAGAGACGTGTGTCTGTAAATCAGATAAACTGATAGGACATGTGTGGTGTATGATTATCTGTTTGTCTGAGGGAACCAAAAAAAATGAACGAACGAAAAATTATTATCGAGTTCGGTTGGGCCTGGCGAGGGGTTGCTTGAAAATTTGAGAAACCTTTCACCGTAGTCGCTATTGTCAATTTTAACTGGACGGAGATTGGCAGGTATATGAAATTTTACATTATGCTGGAGAAAATACGTAAATTAAAGATATGCAATGGTTAGGGTTGTTTATGGGATGTAAATATTTTATAGTATAATTGTATAAATTTTAAGGTCGCTTTGACACTGGATAAGATTGTTGCAATAATTTTGACTCGTTACACGCAATTTGACGATTTTATCGGAAATGCATTTTTGGTTCGAATTGTTTGCAGTCACCGTGACGCAAGTCTCCTGCAGTCTCTCGCGTGCCAAAGACCTGGGTTTTCATAGTAGCGATACTCGACTGCACGGGTTGGTCGGGTACGAAATAAAAAACTTAACACGCATCCGGTTTGAAATGGCGCTCAACCTGATTAGCATTGAAAATAATAGGAGCTACTCGTTCCTAGCGAAATTTTACAAGCGCGACAAGCTTTTATCCATATTACGTTGAAAACGAACGATTTAGACAAAAATCATTAGAAGTGACAGATTTTGATATTAGATTCCAACAGGGATTGAAAACTCGTGAAAATGTCGTTTTTCATCTTAATTCCCTCGATATAATGAATCGTCGAAGATCAACGTTAATCAGATTTCTACGAATACTTGAAATCGTTTCATTCGAATATCCCATACATTCCACTAATGATAATACCTCTCGGGATCATTTCTATAAGACACACGTATGCACTCGGTAGCCTGCAGAACATTTGCAATCCACCACAGCGACTATACCTATATCGCCAACTTTCCCTGCATTCCATCGATTCTTACGAATACAGTAAAAACAACCTGCTTACTCCGACAGTTGAAATTCGTAGTAAGATGCAAGAGATCTCTCGCTGTAAACCATACCACATTTTTTCATCGATTCGATTAAATTCAATATTTTTTATTTCAAGTAAAAAAATAAGTTCGATATGAAAAAATTAAGTGATACGCGTCTCCTTAATTCTGTGTCACATCACAGTCACAATTATCCACGCTTGTACCTCTGCGCGACACGTGTGTATATTTGAGAAATTTTTTTACAGCTCACGTGGGTGACAGCGACACTCTTATTTATCTTACTTCTCATTCTTCCCTGTACCTTAGCCACGAACAGATGTCACGAAAAAATAGTCTGACTGACTCGATATGTCCTACGCAATGCTAATCACGCGTGGGACGTCACGCACTGATTCTGTTCTACCACGCACGGCCACGTTCTTCGCACTCTGTGAAACACACCTGTTCTTAAGGATTGACTAATATACGTATATGCGAGTGTCGCCCACAATTGTCACGACTGCACACTGTGCTTCTTTGCGAAGTTCCTTCCTATTGCATTTGCCTCGACGAGCATCGACTGTCGGACATTTGAATGTTGCGCCTATTACCTGCGCCTCGTTTACGAGCCTCTTAACAGTGGCGAAGCCCTGGAAGAAATTGCAGCGTGGAGCTTGAAGCTTTACGACGTGGGTACGAAAAAGGTTTTGAGTAGTCAGAGTTGCACGTGCGATATTTAACGTTGACGTTTTAAACGGAAGTCGTGTTATTTTTCTTACTTGATATTTTCTTGCGCTTTCTTTCTAACACGGAATGAAGACAGAATACAGGACTCGGGTTTCTACAGTCGACAGACTGTTACTGTCGCTTCTCTGTAGGTTATGAGTTATATATGTACGTTGTCTTAGAGTCGTAAATAAAGATCATGGGGTACAGGGTTTATTACTGTATAGATATATATTATAGGACATATGAATCTTATATTGTGTAATGATGATTTATGGGTGAATTTTTTTTTTTAATAGGCGATAAATATCTAAGTTGATATAGTCGATTTCATTGATGATCCATTGTCTCTCTTTATAAATATATAAATTGACTCTCTTTTGAATCTTTAGTCAGTCTCATCTTGACAGCAATTATGAGACTAACGATCCTGTCGAGTGTGCGAGTGAACTTGCGCAATTTTTATCGTAGATACAGTTTAACCCTTTTTCCGTTTTATACCCGCCATTACGAAAATTGGCTCGGAGCGAAGAGACGATTTCGCAATGGACATTCAACGAGGCATTTATCGATTTTTCCGGTTTTGGGTGAAAGTCGAAGTTCACTCGAGCCGAAATAATCTCCCACAGAGTATCAATACGTGTCGGTGGCTTTCAAAAAAAAAAAAAAAAAGTTTTGCAGATTCGCCATTACGGTCCAACCTGAGTCTTGTCCGCAGCATCCGTACCGTGTAAAAAAAAGCGAACAGGTTTTATCTCAACTTTCGACAATTCACGGTTATTACTCATGCACATCAGAACAAGCCACAGTCAGCTTCCCTGACCTTTGATAAATCTTTGCAAATTTTGACGGGTCATTCGAAATCCAGATAACCTCGCATCCGGTACTTTACGACTGTCGTTGATTGAAACTTTGAGAATTTCAATTGGATTCTACAGAAAAGTCAAGGTATGTACGAAATTCTAAATGTCAGATGAAACAGCATCCTCCTGGTTCCACGGTCTCAGCCAGCTATATACTAGAATCCAACCTAACCGTTACTCCTCGTCGCACAAAACCATGTGCCATGTCGACGACACTTGTCGACGCGAAGGAGTCAAGGAAAGGTGGAGCCAATGGAACCGGCGCTCCCTCGCTTCAGTCGAGAAGCTCTCGAAGTGGGCGAGGCTCCCACAGAGTGGAACGCGTAAATGGCTCGCTGCCCATTGATATATGTTAAATGCGTACAAATAAGGACTCGTAGGATCCGAGCGCAGGACATTAATGAGAAAAGAGAATAAAACGTAATTCAAGCGTCGACTAAATCGTATATCGTTAAACAGAATTGACATATAAAAAAAAAAAAAAAAAACATTCAAACCACAATTTTCCCACATGGACAGTAGCGATAAGTGCGCAGCACACATAACCGAATATAATAAATGATCAAATCCGACCGGAACGAACGTTGAGGATCGATTAGAAATTCGGTATCGTAGAAAAACAAACCTTGGTACTCTCGGTAAACCAGGTAAACCAAGGGATTGAAATTCCCAAAAAAAAAAAAAAATTTAAGATCCTCCGATTGGCTGTTGCGAAACATTCATCAGGTATCTCTTTGAAATTCTTCCGTCTTTTATCCCACGCGATCTCAATGTTTTACACGTATGGCGACGCCAATCTCGCCCCGTACTAACCAGCAGGTCTCCCTACCAATATGAGAGAATTTAACGTATTTATGCAACACGCCTTTTTTTTTACGCAGTCTGCAGTTGCGATTCATGCCGATGACCACGAACGGAGGTTCTGCTAAAATACAATGCAAATATTCAATGTGGCTAACCTTGAAGCCGGACACCACCTCCACTTTCCATTTAGGAGTGTGTATGCATATATATATATATATATACATATCGCAACCAAGCACCAATGGCTTCTTCTAGTATAAACATAAATATCGCATTGGCCAATAAACGTTAATGCATCCTCCGTAAGGAGCATTTACAGCTGCCCCAACATCACACCTTTGCCAGCCAAGTGGAAGCATATGAGTCCAGCGCGTCTTTGAGGAGCCTCTCTGTTTTCTAAATGAATCACGGAGCTTTCAGAGGGAACGAGAAGAGAGGGATAGACTTCCTTTGATTTACGTACCACAGTGAGAAAAGTGCATCGTGCCTCAGACAGGCGCCGTGGTACGAAATTGCAGCTGCGTGCAGTCGATATACGCGAGATTTCAATGCTAACACGTGATACCTTGCGATCGATCCAATTATGCACCTGCACGCCTTTTAGTCACTATATATATATATATATATATATATATATAGAACTTGTATGTCGCGTGGCATAGTAGTTTCAATGAGAAGCTCGCCTTAAGACACATATGCAATTCCCATATGCAAGGGAAATAATTGACGATGAAAAATTTGGTTTATTATTACGTAACGATGCACTTATGGGTCTTTGATAAATTTTCATCTGCAATAATTCTTATTGTCAGGTGGTTGGCGAATGGTTAGAATGTCTATAGGTATAATCAATGGGTCTTGATTAATAACGAGGAAATCATTGAACCATCTATTCAGTCCTTCATACCGTCCTGTGCGATTCTTAAGAACGTAGTAAATTATTACACTCGAGAATACACTAGACGATGATGAAGTCATACGTGTCTTACGTAAAAAAAAAAAATTAAAAAAAAGTCTATATGGCTTACGTAATTGTATCCTAATATCTTCCGCTTTACGTAAAACCTCAGAATTTCAATGTTAACGCAAGTTCAACGAACTTTCTACTTTGACTGTATTTCTTTTTATTGATGCTCGTGCGAATTCATTGGTCAATGCGTAATCACATATGGGCAATATGTGTATGGTACGTGTATGTTTGTGCGTAGCGACAGCTTGCGAAACGCACTCACGCACTTTTCAGTGTAACCTTGGTTGAATAAAAATACAAGTAACGGTATAGAATCACCTCAGTCTTCAGGCTCGCGGCCTCGGAGAAATTATACAAACCAGTCGCGCACTGTGCAGAATTCACGTCTTTGGTTAGTTAACAACGTTGCAATTAATGCAAATGTTGCGGTTTGTTAATAAAGTACCGGTGCATATAACTGCACGCGAACGACCCATGCCTCGAAGAGTTGAGCTCGTAGGAAATTGCTGGTAGGAGGTCGGTAAACCTTTTTGCTGTAAAATAGGTGAGATATATTGGCCGATAATAACACGTGCACTAGGTGCATCAGGTGTGCTTAGTACGTTGCTAACTTGGAAACAGTAAACGGAAGGGTACGGTAGTCTCTTCTTGCAACAGCTTATAAGGGAGGAGAAACTTGAAAAAAAAAAAAATATATATATATATATATATTATCCCTTACGTATCTATTTACCTGTCATTAGATACCCTTAAAATATGACGAGTTTAAGGCTCTTGATTATATGGAATTTTGTGGGAATGTTTAAGATGCATTTTGTGGTGCATCCATGGGATGCATGAGATATTGAACTTGACGCTATACCTATAAGAAATGCACTATGAGTTATGTGGTGAATAACGGGAATGTATTTTTGCAGATTTGACGATAAGTTACGACTACGAGGTTCTGGGAACTATTAAACTGCATTTTAGTTGGTAAGTTTGTTTTTTTTTTTTTTTTTTTTTCAGGCAGGATCATGAGCAAATAATGCATCGGTTGCAGTATGCAGGTTTATTTGGCTGAAAACGGAGTACAATGCAGTTGCATCGGTTAAGAGGTATTGTTGAAGGTAATCAGTAATTAGACACGTGTACGGTTGATGTTACGTGTGCAAGGCAGTATTTGCCATTGCAATTTGAAGTAGTAAATATAACAGGAAAATACTACTGGTTATAAGAAAATTGTAGGAAGCACGTAGTATATCTATATATGCATCGTTCTTCCTTTCATAGCTACAGGCTGCAAAAAAAAAAGTCCAATACCAAGAGATCGTTAGGCTCATCTATTTTGAAAAATATATTAACGCTCATTATGGACTCGTTAAATGTCTGACTATTTCGAAAGTTTATTACGCGAATGCTGCTGTTCGGTGTTTATGGAACAATCCCATTTCTAATGTTAAGGTGTGTCTAGGACAGTCGACAAACAACCTGATTTCTTATACCACCCGGTATACTGTGCAAAATGTATCTGGTCTTATCGAAATGGAATGTTATGCTCGGTAAAGTTTTACAAACTGCTACGTTCCGAGGCTAAATCTTCCGTCCAATAAAACCGGCGCGTTTCCCTCAAATTGGCAATATCCGAGCGAAGTATTATGAAGAAATTCAGTGTCGACCGGTTCGCAGATACGGAACGTCCTCGAATGGACCAATCGAGATGTGAAAAATGAGAAAGCTTTAACTCGGTCCAAGTAGCCGCAATAAAGTGGTTACGTACGAGGATGAAAACAAGGTGGGTCATTAAATTACGTCGAATCCCTCAAAACTATATTACGCCGTTACTTCGATACGTAAAAGCCCTTTGGATTCTCCTACCCGATAGTAAAATAATGAATAGGAGGTAAAACAATGACAGTTGGTTGACCACGTGCTCCGAGGAGTATAAAACAGCTGGAAGGCAGGTATTGTACGATCTGAAAATTCTACGTGGTTATATATCAGTCTAACGATAGCACAAGCAACATCAGCCATGTTAGTCTGATCATACGGTAACGTATCTACTGTGCATCTTCGACCATAACGATCGTACATCCAACAATAATTTTTTTTTTACTAGCATCCCTTAACACCCCACTCGCCATCACGAACGTAAACTGATACGTAAAACTACAAAAAAAAAAAGTGAAAATTTTGAAATTTATAAAAAAATAAGATAACTCCTATATACCATGATGAAGGAATAATGAGTGAAATAAAATCTTATTAATTCGTCTCCTTGCTTCTTCTCCCATTAAATACCGTATTATTGAACCTAGACTACAGGTGCATTGAAAGGTAACGGAAACGACTCTTAGCGACTCCAAGAACCGGATGACGCTTCCACACTGACGGATCACGGTTACGGCTCCTCTAGGGGGGGTGCAATTAAATGATCGATTTATGGATCCCGTAAATCGTTCCACACCGGATACTCGCGCAACTGGCGTTCTCTAATGACGTACCAGTATCGCATACCTACGATCCACGAGTAGCCGTTCAATAGATATATACGAGCAAAGCATCAAAGCCCTATAGCTTTGGCTACGTGCATTTCTTTCTCCGTTAAACATTAACGTTTGCTCATCCTACACCGCAGCTATACGTATCATCCCATAGACGGTACATATGCTGCAGGAGAACCGGCTCCGGCGTTACACGCGCGCTTCTTCGCCTAATGAGAAATCCCTTTACAAGGTGTTTTCACAGAGCGTGCCGCAACCGAACGCACCAAACTCGACGATAGCAGTAAAGATGCCTCGGCGCTCATCAAGAATTCTACGTGCGTCATGAGAAATCGATGAATATTCTCGAAAAGGGCATCGCTGTAAACCATAATGGTGTTTCAGATCAAATGATTCTCCTCTTCCTGATGACATTGCTGTACGAGGAAGTCAAAAGACTATGAAGACTTGGGGTATGTATATACATATATATATATATATATATATATATATATAGGCAGGAACGTTTCAATCGACGTAAACCGAACGCTCGTCACTTTGTCAGGTATAATTGGCATCGGAAGAAGAAGAAATACAGTTGCGTTGTTGCAAGGACAGAATCTCATAAGGAAGCACGATTTAATTAAGGGCGTATGGCAGTTTAATGTATTTATAAGCAGCAACTTTTCAACGGCGTTGTATGCTTCGTTGCTTTCTTGTCGCAGCATCACCTATGACACCCATATAGTATATACATATATATACATACGTGTGTCCGTATACTCTGATGGAGACTAGTCCCGTGGACTTTTACAAGTCTCTTCCTTCAGACTTTATTTGAATACGTGTTACGCTTCTCGTCCCTTCTTTCACGTCTTCGTAGAGACGCACAAAACCAGTTCTATGAGTATGCAGACAATGCTCACCACTCGGTTTCATCCTCGCTCTGTATATATGTATATAACGGACGATTCAGCTGCCGTGTAGTCACGCATGCAGCTGCACGCATGGATGCATGCATACGTGAATCTCGAAGGTGGAGCACGCGATTCGCTGTCTCTAAGAAAACAAATATGTATAGCTTTGCATACGGGAGTATGTATATCTATACTATAAGTATATATATATATATATGTAATACTAGTTTTTACTTTCATACTCAATTTAATTGGAACCCCGCGGGCCGGGTATAATCGACTATCCAATGTTATGTTACGTTAGGCGTAGCTGGTGAATTTTCAGAAATACCATGAGATTCTTCCCACTTTCTTATAATGGATGAGTAGTGTCTTTTACGGAAAGCGAGGGTTAAGATATTTGCACGCAAAAATCGTGTACCAGGTATATCTCTGTCAGAGTGTGTACGTGTCACGTAATGGGATGATAACGTATCCAGGAGCGTGAGGCAATTTTTTTTTTATCCAAGATACTACTTAATCATCCTGGTTGCATGCTGCGTTACACGCGTCAATGACGATATGGGTATGGTCTACCTCGTTCTGCGAGAAAATGTTTGATCGATTTCGTATACTGTATATTGCGTGTGTATAAGTATACGAGGACTTTATATATATATATATAGTAATAGGTTTAATTGGACTACTGGATATTAGGTACGCAATGAGGCATTAATGGCGACATAGATAAGAGCTGTGAGATTAATTTCTTTTTTGTTTTTTTTTTTGAAAAATACGTAATACTTGAAATTTTGATTACGAGCAAATATTCATCGCGTTCAAATATTCATACATTGATGTTTACCGTGCGCGAATTAACACGGGCTTTAATTGCACGTTAAACCGATGATATTTAATTGAATGGATTTTCTGCTATTCAATAGCAGAACGTTGACGTACGTATATACGAATGATAATTATGATGCTGGGCAACGAAGGATTCGCAAACGTGACCTATGACGATTTTATTGGAAATCAATAATGTATAATCCTGTACGTAAAGCAGAAATTATTTTTGTCTGAATTCAATGTTTTTTTTTTCTTTTTTTTGTATAAAAATATCAACCGGGTGTGGTAATATGTATTTTTGATATTTAGTCGATACTAACGAAAATTGCTGAGATTTTCGTTCGGTATAGTAAAGTTAAGCGAAATCACGAGAACCACGCGAAATTCGTCTCTGGCAAACGTTTATCTACTTTTTGCGAAACGTTATAGCAGTGCAGCCATATTTCTTAAGCGGCATCTTCTACCGTTTGGTATATCCTGCTGAGAATATTACAGTGCGCCCCATTTGATGGTCCATTCCTGTCATCTCGGTATGACCTTATTATGCGAAATTTCATCAGTACGCTCGAGCGCTAACGGCTAAATGGAAGCCAGATGTAATTTCGCGAGAATTGCAAGAGACAATACGATTGCCGCCACTTTGCGGCAGAGATTGGCACACGGAGATTCGTACGGCTTATTATAAGATATCCCAAGAAAACCAAGCATAATAATAGCAATAAATGACAATCTCGTATCCGCGAGATAGCGCACCGTCATTTTCTTCAAGTTCAGCGAAAGATTCTTGCACGAGATAATTACTCGTAAAATCTTATCAGCATCGAGGATCACTGATAGTTACATCCATAGATTATGTATTTTTACGTTAAGAAAAAAAGAATTATCAGTCAATTTTAATTTTCGCAAAAAACCCTCGAATAATTCGATATTACAAATATAATAAAATATAAAGGTACAATTGGCACTGCACGTGTTACGTTTCGCGGAATGGCGTGCACAATTGACGACAATGGCCTAGTGAATTTTCATTGGACGTCATTGGCTTTCAATAAAGTCGTGGCTCAATGAAAATTTCATCCCCCACGTTACGTCCCTTTGCTAACGAACAGCTGCGACTCTGTATGTCACGAGTGTTAGTCAGCTAGCAGCATCCCACGATTTTCTTCCTGATATACTTTCAGCTCGTTACCGCAGGATCTACTGACAGCGCTGTGCGATTCAGTAGCATTCGTCGTCGTTTATGCAACAACAAGTCTAAAGTGCAGTTTTCGCAAGCTCGCTGTAATTCCGAGTGTCTGCAGAAGCTTGAGACTGTTTTACGTCGCGGACGAAAACGACGAGATTATTTTCAAGTATGGTTTGCAGCGTGGTCGTCGCGACGCTGTAAAGTGAATCGTTCGACGTGGTGCTGTGTGTGTGTAGAGGCTGTACAAGTTTTCCTTACGCTATCGCACAGTAATACCGGATGCAAGTGCATATCTTCCTGCATCCCGTGTGAACGTTGCACTCTGACTGCAGACCGTGACGTAGCAGTGTGAATCGAATGTGAGTAAAAAACGGAAGTATATAAATATATCGTATAAAAGAGGTTGACGTTGTTAGTTATGAACGAATGTGACTGCAGCGGTAGAAATGAAATTTGACGAGAAAAATGTGTCACGAGGTAAATAAAAATTTTGATAAAAATTCACAGCAACTTTACGGGGTATCGCTTGAAAAAATTGATTTTTTTATTTTTATAAAAGAAAAACATAACAAGACTTCGTGAGAATCGACACGGAGTAGTATTGAGGAACTGCGGTGGTAGATGCATTTCCAGGGAACGACAGCCGCGGGGAACCGTGCCGAGTAACGACGTTGCAAATTGCGCGAGAATTTGCGATCGTAAAGTCGCGAAGATTATATCGGACCGAACGCGGTTGACAAGCAGAGGATATTTTGGGAATGAAAAAAAAAAGCAAAAAAAAATAGTAAAACCCTTTCGCGGAAGTGAAATGTCAAATAAAAAAAAAGGAATAAAAATGGCAAAGCTCACGAAAGATTGTTTCGTTCATAAATGATTGTAGGGTGAACGATGAAAAATGATCAAGCAACATCGATCAGGTCACGCAGTGTCTCTATACGATATTATAAAAAAATTCCAGTTGCATTCGTCGCCACATAAATTTCGGTTATGATCTCGAGGCGTTTAAGGATAACACAATAATGTAGAACGAAATAAACGATTTCCATGAATTTACAAATGTTATCATACTTTATTATATATATACAAACCATATATATATATATATATATAAATACCTGCCGAGTTGAAATACTACTCGGAAATGAAAGCTGCGCATTACGTGGTAAGGATCTCTAGACAAGATAAGAGATGCATCCCATCTCTCAAGCGCAGCATCCAAACTGCCTCTATGATATACACATTGTACCAGTGACCTCTCTTTGGAACGAATAATTTTCGAGTGAAGTAAAGAAAAAATTGCAAAAGTACTGTAACGATAAAACGCATAGATTTCGAATGGCAGTATAAAATTACAATGACTCCACGGATACGTTTATACGGTACACGGGTCCAGATGTGATCGCACTGGATTACAGAATAGCCACGCCTATATCCTAGGATCGAAATGTAAATGAAGATTATTCCTGTTTCGTAGACACACAGAAACGTATCTAACACCTGCCGTACGAGTCTATTCTAACCTGACATTTCCTGTTTCTTTACTATAGCTGTACGTCACACCTCACGTTATAGACAATGGCTTGTATAGTGAGAGAGCCTACTCGTTTTCGGACATAGGATTTAGAAAGCAGCCTAACACGCAGTGGCACCCAGTAACGACAACGATAACCTATTTATACGGACGAAGCAGGAAGAGGTTAGTAAAAGGTAAATGGTCGTAAAGGTTTCGCCAATTACTTCCGGTACCATGAAATTGGGTACCCGAAGACGATACGTTACTGGAATGTACAATTTACATAGTGATATGTAGTATTGTGGATTTGAAAATTTTCAACTTTTCACGCAGACACCTTTTACGATATATGGATTTAAAGGTGTTTATGTACTGTAGGCCTTATCTTACGTTGTCAAGCAATTATTTCGTTCTTATCTTGCATTGCGTATCGCGTGCTCGTGCGATTAACAGAAGCCAAGCAAAGCGGAGCAGCAGAATAATGACTAGAGGGAGAAACACGTAAGCCATTACATTCCTATCTAAGTATCGGCGTGTAGTCAGTAATTTAGAATAACGTAGGATAAAATGAGAGAACAATGCTTATATATAAATACCTATAGAATGTAGCAAGCAACGAAAACCAGAGTACGAGGGATTCAACTGAAAAATAACGTAAACTCAGTATAGACTTAATGCCACATGCAATAAAACTCACAAGTCTCATAAAAAAATTTGTTTTTAAATTATTAACTTTATAAATTTATCCGGCCACATTCTTTTCCACTTGAACGAAACGCAATGAAACGAATCGTCATGATTCAGCGCACAGCTGGTGAGCACGCAGTGCCTACTTGGTACTTTACGCCATTGCTACAAGGTAAAATTAAAGTATTGCCTAATAATAGTTGGCTACATCGAAATTCGATACGTTGGTAATCAGAAGACCGAGAGTGAGTGAGTAAGCGTCGTCAAACTAGACACTTATGTTGCTTTCTAGAACCATCGCAGATGCTTAACAGCGCTATCTAGTGGAATTTCCCGGAACTACAGGAAAACGCTTCTCGTGAGAAATGGGATCAGCTCTTATTCGAACAGGCCCCCTAGCGGAATTTTCCTGAACTAGGCCAGGTGCTTAACAGCGCCATCTAGCGGAATTTTCCGGAACTACAGAAAAATGCTCCTCGTGAGAATTGTGATCAGAACTTATTTAAGCAGGCCCCCTAGCGGAATTATCCGGAACTAAGCAAGGTGCTTAACAGCGCCCCCTAGCGGAATTTCCCGGAACTAAGCCAGGTGCTTAACAGCGCCATCTAGCGGAATTTTCCGGAACTACAGAAAAACGCTCCTCGTGAGAA